>CM068383.1:61245062-61278393 GCA_034770075.1 Aralia elata | reverse complement strand
AAAGAATACTTGTTACAATGAGTTGTCTAGATTCATCTCAAAATGCGTATTGCTCTCATAATGGACACTTCGGGATACGCGATTAATTGATTGGTGTATCTTAAAAGGACGAAATTGTACCTTGTTGGACATGGGTGCTAGTCCATAATGATTTTTTCTCCGACTTTCTAGTTATCCATCTGGGGTTATGCCCTAAAAAACGGCGTTGCATATCTACAAAATAAAGGGTAACCTCAAAAATCTTGGGGCCCAATACTCCATAAAGGTTATGGATAGGGAGGATTCCTATTCTTAAGTATGTTAAGTGTAAGACACCCAAATTTTGCGTTTTCTTCTACTTAAACCATGACAGGAGGGCGAAATCGTCAATTGAACACGGCTTGCCGGGGAGCAGTAGGAGCTGGCACAAAGGGCAAGCGCCCCAGGCCTCCGCCAGCCAATGTTTTTTTGGGCAACCTAAGTTTACGTGACAATAAAGCCGTCCGCTTGGTAACGGCCGAGGCATTTCCGAATGCGGTTCCGTTGGGTTGGCACGTCTCCCGGAAAATTCCCGGACTGCAGAAGAATACGAAGGCCTGTCAGCGGAAAAACCGGACGTTGCGGCACGGAATAATCTGAAGGGCGTGGCTACGAAAATCGAGAAGATAAGTCAAGCCCGCCAGCCGCGGATAGATCTGCGGCCAAGTGGGTGCGCCAGCACGGAAACCAGGAAATCAGCACTACCAGCTGAGTGCGATGGGAGGCGCGCCAGCTGGCCAGCCGCAGATCCATCTGCGGCCAGCCGCAGATAGATCTGCGGCTGGCTCTGGCCAGCCTATTTAAGCCAGCTTTAGGCAGCATACAGGAGGTTCAGCAATTTTTAGAATTGGGAAGAAGAAGAAAATTCCAGCAGCAAAAGAGCACGGAAATTGAGAGGAAAAAGAGAGAAATTTTGCAATCAAATAGGAAAAAAAGAGAGAAAAAAGGAGAGAATTCAATTCTTTTGATTTTGATTGTATCAATACACTCCTTATTTTATTCAAATACATCAAGTTCACATCCATTTGGATATCAATTGCAAGGTGAAATCTCTTTTGTGATATCAATTTCTATCATATCATTTGATCAAATTAGATGCAATTTTTCATGTAATTTATTGATTGAACAATGAATTAGGGATTATGAGTGAAGTTTCCATCGGAATAAAACTCTTCCTAATAACCCGATGATATTCGTTTCATTAATTTCTTTGTTTGTTTTAATGGTGTTATATTTGGTATCAATTCCTTTAAATCGTTATTTTAGGATGTCTTGGTATTGTTAGATTATCCGGGTTGGTTTATTTTCTTGTAATATCCGATTGTTTGTGTGTGGATACTTGGTTGTGGAGCCTAGGAAAGCGACCCCGGGGTCCCAATCCGATGATGGACATATCTTGATGTAAGAAGTAGAAAATGACGTAGTTTTCATTGTAAATATGTAATCGTTGGGCCTTAAAACGACGCTAAGGCGAGAATCCGTGCTTAAGGCCCCGAAATAGTGAAATTTGTGATTGTTGGCGTTCGGAGGACATTTTGATGGCTTACATGCCCATGAATAGCCCCGACGCTGTGTTTATGCTTTGATTTGATTTATGACACGAAATTGGTTTCAAAGCTAAATGATAAGATTTTCATAAAATCAATCAAAGTAGGATATTAGAATCACGAGGTTAAAATTTGAGAAATGTTAATGAATGTCGATTCCTATCTAACGAGAAAGCTAAAGAAGGATTGTTTTCCAAAACATCACACAAAATGATTTTATAAATAAAATGACGTTTTTATTAAACCGTTGTATATAGGGTTAAAGAGATTCTAGAAATTGCCCATCATTTTATGAAAGCAACGTATAGATCTCAATTCCTATTTAGACGAAGGTTTAAAACTCTTGTTTGGCCAAAACGACACTTAATGAAAAATCTCATAGTTTTGGACAATTAAAACCAAACCTTTCTCATAAAGAAATAAAGCTTTCTCGTGTATACCGAAAAGATATTCCGAAGCGTTCTCAAATTTAAAACACGATTTTCCCTAAAAATCCAAATGATTCTTTCATACAAACTCACCACAACATTCATTTAGGCACACACACACACACACGCACGCATATACGTTTTATGAATTAAAGGATAGGAAAAGCATCAAGATTGCTGTAACCGTGTTTCACGGAAGTCGAGGGGTGCCTAACACCTTCCCCTCACTTAAGCAAGCCCCCGAACTCTATGAATCTCGATTCGCAGACCAATTAATTCGGAGTCACACATGAGCCAGCGATTCATAAAAAACGAAAACTCGGATGAGTTGGTACATCCATTTCAAATATACCAACTGGCGACTGGTGTTAAATGGCTCATCATAAAAAACGATCTTTCAAAACCCCGTCGACATCAATGCCGACCTTTTCCAAAAAATCATCTAAACCAAAAGGCTAAAATTGGAAAAGACTAAAAGGACACGCGAGAAGAAAACCCGGCGTCGACAGCTGGCGACTCTGCTGGGGAGATTAGAGGGCTTAAGCCGCGTCAGGTCTTGATGCTATCCTATCCTTTAAAATTTATAAATGTGTATGTGCGTGCGACATTTTGACTTCTTTTCATTGTTGGGTGGAATGTGTGTTTGTTGTCCAATGAATGAATGATTTGAATGGGTTTGCCTTTACTTTAAAAGTAATATCATTTGCATACGGTGAGGACGATGAATGTGAATGTATGTTGAGATTGTACCTCCTCCTGAGGCGAACCCGTCGGTTGCTTATTACTGGACTCGATGGGGCTGCTCCCCGGAGATGGCTCAGGAAACGCACCACTCAAATCCGCTCCAATCGAAAGGGCTCAAACGAGTAGATTGCGAAGATTTGGGAACCTTCATGCCGAAAAGCCCGCCGAGAGTAACCCTAGGATAGGTCAGCCTCAGATTAACCCAACGCAGGAAAAGTCTCTTCATGCCTTTTTACGTTTATATGTCTAAATGTCATGATCTCATTCAATATTCCATATATCACTTTTCTGTGGTCAAAAGAGATTACTAACCTCTGTGAATTGCAGGGAATAGTTGGAGGAGCATAATAAAGTCATGTTTAGCATTTGTTATTACACTAAAGGACTACTAACTTTCTCTTTTACAGGGAAAGATTAAAAAATCCAAAAAAAACACCCAAAAAATTTACAGTTTTAGCATGCATCCATGTTTTCATTTTCCCCGGGACTAAACTTCGAAACCGTTGTCTCTGTAGGATTGCTCCTCAAAAACCCATCCTTCGCCAGTCTAAGAGAGCCCAAAATTCTACATCTGAAATGGCTGATATTCCTAATCATAGTTCCATATCTCGGGAAGAGTTTGATGACTTCAAAAAAACAGATGATGGAAATGGCCACGATGCTAAAAGAGCAGTTCCTACTCAGACAGGATCCGCCAAGCCAAGGAACCACATAATATTCCACCAGCAGGGGGTGACCAGAATCCTCCTAAAAATGTTGTAAACCTGGGTAAGGATGACCAACCTCAACTCAAGGACGAGCCAGTCAGTCATTACAAGGGCCGTTCCCTATACCTAGCAGGACAGTGATTACTATCCCAGAGGAAGGGGACAATGACGACCTTCGGAGAAAAATGAAACGCATGGAGGAGACCATCCAATCTCTAAAGGGGCATAGGCTCCCTGGGCAGGGTTAATTATTCGGATCTATGTGTTTTCCCCCGGAGCCAGATATCCAGAAAAGTTCAAAGTTCCCGAGTTTGAAAAGTACAATGGAAAGGGAGAACCCCTATACACACTTGAAAAATATACATTGGAGAACTCGGGTCTTATGCCGAAGACGAGGGGTTAAGAATGCAACTATTCCAGAAAAGCTTAACAGGGGAGGCAAGAATCTGGTATGCCCGCCTCGACAACGCCCGAATCCACAACTGGGAGGAATTGGCCCATACCTTCTTAACCCAATACAGCTTTCAGGCCCAGATAGCCCCTGACAGGTACCAAATGACAAAGGTTAAGAAGCAGCCTAGGGAATCCTTCAGGGAATATGCGCAAAGATGGAGGGGCATGGCTGCCAAGGTAACTCCCCCTATGAGCGAATCAGAGATGGTAATGACCTTTGTAGACATTCCAGGAGGCACCGTATTATGAGCGGGTCCATCTCGGGGATTAGGAAGACCCTTTGCTGAAATGATTAAACATGGAGAGATGGTTGACATGGGGTTGAAAATCGGGTAAAATCCGGGATCTTACTGCTTTAGAAACTGCTCTGGCCGAGCAAATACAAAATGGAAAACTTATGGCAGCACTTCCCCGGAGGGTCCAAAAGAAGAAGGAAGAGGATGTTTCCCTCATCTTACAGGGGTCATCCAGAAAAACGGAAAACGGAAAGTCATCTTCCGGTTCAGGTACAGAGGGGAGGTCCATCCCGTCAGCCAAACTTCACAGATCAAAGGGCAGAGGGGCGAAGAAGATATGAGGCCTCGCAAAACCGAGTGTTTCACCCCGCTCGGGGAGCCCGCTTGAACGAATATTAGCTGGTATTAGTAGCCCAAAAGAAGATTGTTGGTTTGGCACCTCCGAGTGACCCAAAGGGGTAGAAGGTTTGACCCAAGCAAGCGATGTGCATACCACTCCAGTTCCCCTGGCCATGATACTCAAGATTGTTGGACGTTGAAGCATCGAATTCAAAACATGATAGACAGTGGAGAGATTGTGGTGGAACAACCGGACTCCCCGAATGTTAAGGCAAATCCCTTGCCAAGACATGATGGGGGGGGAGTTAATGCGACGGAGGCAAGTGAGGCTGGGAGGCCGCCAAGGTTGAACTATGTGCAGAAAATTGAGGAATTGATCAATGTGATACATGATCATGGGAGTGCACGGGGTGCGCCCATCAGGTTGATAGGGATAAGTACAAATGGCATGGAAAGACCTGTCAAGTTGACAGCCCCGAGGCCCATCATCCTTGCAGCAAGGCCGCAACTCCCTATCAATAATCTGAAGACTGTACCCTGGAATTATGGGGGAATACCAGAGGAAGCGGCCAGTTGTGCTTCCGTGACGACCAAGGGGAACCCCTTATATCTTCCCGGGCGAGTCCTTGAGAGCCAAAAGAGAAAAAATGAGGAGGTTTCCGAGGGAAAGGGCCATTAGAATTTTTGAAAAGAATGGATCACCCGGAAATGAGGGGGATCCAGATTTTAAATGAGGAATCAACCCTAACATCAGTCATGGACTTGGTGTTGTCATCCAGTGAGCATTGCAAAAACCCTGATGAAGGTTCTGGAGGAGGCATTTGTGTCCAAAGAAAATTAGTGAGGAGGGTTTCGGCCAGCTGGTAGGCCACTTATTGGAAACCGATGCAATATCCTTTACGGATGAGGACATTCCCAAAGAGGGAAGGGGGCACCGAAAAACCGCTACACATCGCCGGTAATCTCCTCAGGATATGTCATGAATGGGGTGCTGATCGACGGGGGATCGGACATTGAATAATATGTCCTCTCAGCACGCTGAAGAAAAATGAACATCAGTCCCAAGCGCCTCCGAGCCAGTCATGTGGTGGTTCGGGCTTTTGACGGATCCCGGAGGGATACCATCGGAGAGATAGAATTGTCAGTGGAGATAGGGCCCTGTACTTTTGATATATCCTTCCAAGTTCTAGATATTACGGCAAGCTACAACCTGCTGTTAGGGAGGCCGTGGATACACATGGTCGGGGCAGTTCCTTCCACGCTCCACCAACAAATCAAGTTGATCATCGATGGGAATCTGGTAACAATCTCGGTCCGAAGATGTGATGACCCTTCTCCTCCCAGGAGTGGCCTACCAGTAATCAATGTGGATGAGTCAGCGGGCACCTGCCAGCTTTCAAGCACTAGAGATTAGCACTCCCCATTATAGATGCCTGGGAGCTCCAGCTGTGAAACCAAGGGTCTCTCCGGGGAACTCACCTTTGTGGCAAGGGAAATGATTAAAATGAACTTCCAACCTGGACAGGGACTAGGGAGAAGCAGTCAGGGAATCACCGAGCCCATCCACCTACCACAGCAGATAGGCAAAGCAGGATTGGGATACCATGGTGGGCGCAGTACGGGGACACCGTCAGGGTTGCAACTCCGATTCGACTAGTTGGCAGTCCAGTGACCAAAGTCGACAATAAGCAGGGGATCAGCGGACCTGTGATTGGGGCAGGGAATGAAGAGTTAACCCCCACACGTAATGAGTCGGCCCGGAGGGAGAGTTTCCTGCGGGAGGTCGCAAAAAGAGTTTGAAACCAAATTGTTATATCCCCGGACAATCAACAAGCAGTAAGGAGGGGACGAATGTTATCACACCACCGGGAGCCCAACAAGTTGTGCCTGTCATCGATTGGGCAGGGCTGATTATTCCTGGAGAAGATAGGGAGAAGGACTCAGGCGACGTATCCGTAATCATCGGGGAGGTGTCCGATGTGAGGCCCTCCTTTATCCAGCGCATTTCATCTGACCTGACCATCGATAATTGGACCCAGAAACCAGTGATATCCAAACAAGGGTAAAGCTCGACGTCAGGGTGGTTAACCCTAGAGGATGGGGGAATGAAGAAGTTTTATTTTGTTGTTGTTTTATTTCTGCATAATTGTGTCGTTTCTTCGTGTTATTTGAAATTGCGATCGTCGTGAAAAATGATTTATATATATGACAAGTGTTTTGTTTCATGTCAGGTGTACCCATTTGACTAATCCTTGCCTAACAAATGGTCTTTCAAATTTGAATGATGATTATGATTTTGACATTGAGCTGGATTTCGATTTAATGGGCATTGAACAAGACGAGACAGATTACGACGACGCACCTGACGAGATCAAAGGATGGGTCGAGGATAAACCCAAACCCAACTTGGACCAAACCATCACCGTTGATATTGGAACCCCTGACAAGCCAAAGGAACTCAAGATAGGGACGGACCTTACCCCCAGCCAAAAAGCAGAAATAATTGAGTTACTAAGCCAATATGAGGATGTCTTTGCCTGGTCGCACGAGGATATGATCGGGATTGTCCACCGACATTGTTGGTGCACGGTTACCCATCAAGGAGGGTTTCAGGCCTGTCAAGCAGAAACTAAGAAAGTTGAAACCTGAGTGGAGCTTAAAAGTGAAGGAAGAGATCATCAAACAGTTCAGAGCGGGAATAATCATTATGGTGTCCACTTACCCGGAATGGCTTATCCAATGTGGTCCCAGTGGCTAAACCTGGAGGAAAGGTGAGGGTATGCGTGGACTACAGAGATCTAAACAAGGCCAGTCTCAAGGACAACTTCCCGGTGCCTTTCATACACATCCTGGTGGATAACACAGCCCAGTACGAAATGTACTCTTTTGTGGGATTGCTTCGCAGGATATCATCAGATAATGGTGGCGGAGGAAGATCGGGAAAAGACCGCATTCATCACCCCCTGGGGCACTTTCTGCTATAGACGACTGGCTTTTGGCCTCACAAACGCAGGGGCTACTTATCAGAGAGCCATGATGGCCTTGTTCCACGATATGATGCACAAGGAGATAGAGGTCTACGTGGACGGACATTATTGTGAAATAGAAGGTAGAGTCCGATCATATAACTCATCTCAAAAAGCTATTCAATCGGCTCAGAAAGTATAATTTGAAACTCAATCCAGCCAAGTGTGCTTTCGGAGTGCAGTCAGGCAAGCTCTTGGGATTCCTGGTTAGTGATCGGGGCATTGAGTTAGATCCAGCAAAGATTAAGGCCATTGTGGATATGCCGGCACCCCACACAGAGAAGGAGATAAGGGGATTCCTGGGGAGAATTAAACTTCATCAGCGTTTTATATTCTCACTTGACGACTACATGTGAGCCGATTTTTAAACTGTTAAGAAAAAGGGGTGTCCCAAGAATGGAATTTATGAGCAATGTCAGAGGGCGTTTTCAGACCATTAAGAAACAATTGACGGAGGCACCAGTGCTGGTACCCCCGAAGGATGGGATCCCTCTGTTTATGTATATATCGGTAAATGCCATCGCGATGGGATGTATGTTGGGACAGAAAAATGAGGCGGGAAAAGAGCAGGCCATCTATTACCTCAGCAAAAGATTTAGCCAATGTGAGCAGAATTACACTCCCATCGAGAAGACCTGTTTGTGCTCTGGCCTGGGCTGCAGGGGGAGATTACAGCACTACCTCCATGGGCATACAACGTACCTGATATCAAGAATGGATCCCCTAAAATATATTTTTGAAAGGCCCATGCTGAATTGTCGATTATCCAGATGGCAGTTAAATCTTTACAACAGTTTGACATGGTGTACGTGACCCAGAAGGCCATGAAAGGGCAGGGAATTGCAGATCAGTTGGCAGAAAACCCCGACAGGAGGGATGGAGCCATTAGAAACTCCTCTCCCGGGCGAGGATATTATTTTGGATATCGCGCGAAAAATGTGATGACGAGGGACAATTCTGGAAGCTGTATTTTGATGGTGCCATGGAATGCCGGGGGGGCAGGAGCCGGAGCGGTCCTAGTCTCTATCACCGGAGAACAATACCCCGTGGGCCACTAAACTTCGTTTCAGCAATTCGAAACAACACCGCTGAATACGAGGGGTGTATCTTGGGACTCCGACCGATTGGCCCGTGACATGGGAGTAAAAAGACTAGCTGGTGTTCGGGGATTCAGAATTGGTAATCAGACAAGCAATCGGGGTATACAACACTAAGGAGCTTCGGTTACTTCCATACCATCGTTGTGTCACCCCAGCTTATGCAAGAGTTCGGAAGATATCGCCTTCCGCCATATTCCTCGGGGACGAAATGAATTTTGCCGATGCATTGGCGACTTTGGCTTCCTTAATCCACGTGATCAAGAGTAGGGACAGTCCACAGATTGAGATCACCGTACAGAATGCCCCGGCATATGAGGAAAAATGTGGCAGTGTTATCAAACGAGGTTGGTGTTGGTGTTGACAAGGCAGCCCTGGTATCACGACATCAGGGAATATCTGAGAGACAGATCCCTTCCCGATCAGGCAAATCGGACTGAAAGGATGAGAATTCAAAAGATGGCGATGAAGTTTTACCTGAGTGGCGATTCACTTTACAAAAGGGATGCCGGGTTGGGACTGTGTGCAGATGCGGTAGACGAAACGCAATCCCAAAGGATTATGAATGAAATCCATGGCGGGGTGTGTGGGCCACACATGAGTGGACTGATGTTTGGCCAAAAAGATCTTGGAGGACAGGGCATTATTGTGTTAACGCTGAAAGCCGATTGCGATGATCATGTCAAACGGTGTTATCAATGCCAGGCGCACGGTAATGTGATCCATACACCTCCCAATGAAACTGCACTGTATGACCTCCCCGTGGCCATTTTCAATGTGGGGAATGGATGTAAATCGGACCAATAGAGCCCAAAGCGAGCAACGGGCACCGATTCATTTTCGTTCATGATCGATTATTTCAACCAAATGGGTAGAGGCAGCTTCTTTCCCTAAAGTAACCTCAGGAGGTCATCGTCAGCTTCATCAGGAATAATGTCATTTGCCGATATGGGCAACCTGAGGTTGTGGTCTCCGACAATGCCAGGAATTTAAACAACGCCCTCATGAAGGGACTGTGTGACCAGTATCAAGATTAAGCATCTCAATTCCGTCATTTACCGTCCTACAGATGAATGGGGCAGTGGAGGCTGCAAATAAAAACATCAAGAAGATCATGGCGAAAAATGTCCGCTAATCATCGGGGATGGCCGGATCTGTTTACCCCTCACCCTGCTGGCATACCGAACATCAACGCGTACTTCTACAGGGGCAACCCCTTACGCTTTGGTGTATGGAATGGAGGCTGTTCTACCAGTTGAGGTTGAGATGGCGTCCCTCAGAATAGTGATCGACGCTCAGATAAGCGAAGAGGATTGGATGCAATGTCGATATGACCAATTGGCCATGATTGATGAAAGGAGAGTGGCTGCCGTTTGGATTGGTCAGCTATATCAACAGAGGATCTCTCGATCGTACGATAAAAAGATAAGACTTCGGAAGTTCAAGGAAAATGAGTTGGTGTTGAAAAGAATCATGCCTTGTCAAGACGAAGCCAAGGGGGAAGTTTGCCCCAAGCTGGGGAAGGGCCATTTGTGATCAAGAAAGTGCTATCCGGAGGAGCCCTCATATTGCAAGAAATGGGATGGTGAGGTATTTCCACAACCCCTCAATGCTGACTCGGTGTGAAGCGGTTTCTACGCTTAAATCATCAGTTCTTTTTTCCTTTGGGATGCGAACTACGTAGGACCTGATCTCCCAACTTGTGGGGGTACGTAGGCAGCCATCATGGCGCGGTCCGATCCTTTAAAAAATAATCCTTTCCCCAACCAAAACCCAATTTTCGATAGCCAGATAAAACCTTCCTACACCCTCAAAACCTTCTCAAAACCAACTGCCTAACCAGTTTCATCCCAGAATTACATACCCTGATCCAACCCAAACAGTTATCCAAAATCTGAGATTCAATCCGACGAAATCAAAAGGGTGTGCGGCAATATCTGTCAGATCTCCATCAAGTCTTGAGGAAAGAAAGAAGGCGAAATGTCAAAATCATGGTCAGTTGGATAAAATGATGATCCAATGGAGGGCAATGATACGACACCAAAAAGGGGAAAATGACTAAATTTAAATGCATGTCTATATATATAAGTCGTTTTTATTACAAGATTTCTCTTTCAATAAACTGATGAAACCAACATAGTCTATGCAGGAAATAAAATAATCTACAAATCTGGAAACTAGCCGAAGCAGGATGGACAGGGTGGTGGATAGATCTGAAGCGATCAGCATCTCCTGCAAATCTGCTGCCCCATCATATCAATACGATCCAGTAAAGCAGTAGCTCGGCTGACAGTCCCAAAAATGAGCATCTACCACTGCCCTGGTCTGAAATACAATGGCCTCTCTATCAGCGATGGCAGCATCTCTAGCCCGAATGGCCTCATCTCTCTCGGCAAGGGCGGCATCCCTCTCGGCTTCAGTAGTAATCAGGGCCAGGCGGAGTCGGGAATCCTCAGCGACCCGACTCGGGGCAGAATCGGCTGGAATGGAGTGGTCTGTGGTATCTTCTGTGAAAATCACTCCAGAGTCATCAAAGGCCCCAGTCCGACTCAAACTAGCCGAATCCAGGTCTCCACGCAACCACTGTACGTAGGCAAATGTCTGGATGTGACAGCTCGCACTATATTCGGCAAAGATCCTGCGATCCCAAAGCTCGTATACCTGCAATAGATCCCTCTCTGTACAGGATGATATAAGGAATCGGTATGCGGCTGCACCCGCGAAGGGGTGTAAATCCTGTGTCTGATCAAACTGCCCCATAACCGCCAGGGGATGATAGGTCGTCACGCCCCTTAACCCAGCAATGGGAATGAAGTCCATGCCAGGCACATGAGTCAAGAAGCTCATGAAGGAGCAATAGCCCGAGTAAACCAATAGATGAAAGGGGTCCTCAATGATAGACAAAAATGATGTCCAGGAGGCCACATCAGTACAACCCACGGGACGAAGCGAAAACTGCGCGGCTATGTTGTGACTGAAGCAAAACCCTTGGCGGCGGAAGCGGCCGATGGGACTAAGATGACTCATGAACCACATATACAATAAGGTCGAACTCCCTCTGAAGAATCTCCCTCGGAAGGACTGGCAATATGTGGCCGACATATAGGTATCCGCCAATATCATGGGGAGAATGGTGTGATCCTCCTGAAGGGCCCCAACGGCCGCAACAATCCGAATGTCCAAATGATCGGGTCCTGCAGGCAAATACAAAACTGAGATGACACAGGCCATCAGGACATCCACTCTCAAGGCGCCCCAGCGCTCCTCGGACACGGAAAAATCACCGAGGAAAAGACGGAAACTGTCAGGTGAGCCAAATCGGTCAATGAAGAACTGAAGGGGAACCATATGGTCTGAGGTGATTACCGGTAATAAGACAGCCCTCCGCAAACCGGTAAAGGTCAAGAATTGACGGCGCATGGAACCAACGGTAACCCTAGCACAGGGACCATCCAACGGCAAACCGGTGAAGCGAGCATATTCCTCAAGGGTGGGGGTCAGCTCTACTGTCCCAAACCTAAACACCTGACGGGCAGGGGCCCAATGGCTCAGAAGACCATCCACAAAGCCCGCTGGCACCCGGAAGGTTAATAAGGACCAAGAATGTCCCAAAAGACCATCTACGATAACCCTATCTGCTGGCAGTAGACTGTCCAACCAGCGGAAGAGGCTGCCAACCAACCCTGTGGGAAGAGTGGAATCCAAACGAACCACGGCATCTGAGGACGACATCTGTGAAAAAATAGTATCAAAAAAGACTGTACAGGGGTCATTCTCTACCCATAAATAAAAAACATGCATCATACAGTTAATAATAAAGCAGATGAATCCCATAAAGATGAAAAGAAACTGTGCGTGAATAAATGAATGAGTTCAGTACATAGTGCATAAATGAAAAAGAAATCTAAGCAGGTGCCGATACAAAAGGCCCTATCCTATCCTGGTCTAAATAAAATCAGTATCATCTATGAAAGCAGGATCCTCGAACTGATCCCCTGGAGTCGTCGAGCTCGGAGGACCAAAGTTCATATCAGGGATGTAGGGATGCGCTGTGGCATCAGATGAACTCGGGCCTGCATCATAACCTCCACCGTCAGGATCGTAGGTGTAAGCCTCCTCCGGGGCCCGGCCCAACCCCCGAATAAACAGCGACAACTGATCTACCTGACGGGTCAATGAGGCGATCTGCTCAGCGTGGGTAGGGGTCCGAACACAGGCAGCCCAATCGGTCATCGTCACCGAGCCTGGAACCATATCTCCAAGGAAGAAAGTGGCCCGAGTCTGAGGACCGATGGTACGGGGCACCCACCATGTACGGAATGCATCACTCGTAGTGGGACCCGTGGAAAGCATCCGACCGTCCTCCCCGGCGAGCATAATCTCCGAGGGCTGAGAATCCAACAGCCAGAAAGTAGTGAAAGAAAGGGAATGCGGGATGCGGATCTCCCCAGTGACGCATCTGAATGCGCGCTCTCCCAGATACATCACCCAGCCTCCAACACTCTGCAAAGTGAGGCGACGGGTGGAAAGCTCGAAACTCCGGGCCGGAAGGATGCCCGTCAGCAAACCCCACAGTCAGATGATCGGAGAGGTAGGGAAATCCAGACGACGTCGGGCAGCCGTGATCAACTCCAGCTGAATACGACAATGTGCAAAGCTGCCCGACACGGGGGACCTCCTCCAGAGTGCTGTGATGCCATCGCCGACCCCGAGGATAAGTGTCCGGGCCCAGAGTAGTGATAGGCCTCAGACATGGAAGCCGCTCATAGGCCCAGAACTGTGAATAGAAGCAAGGCAAGGCATGAGTCACTATCAAATACAGAAAAGAGATGAAAGGAAAAGAAATACAGTAAGAGAGAGGAGGAGGGGACTCACCAACAGAAAAATGGTAGAAGCCGAGCCAGGCATCAGTCTGTCCCTCTGAGCGTAGACGCATGCCATGGAGGAAATAGGCAAAGGTGAATGACCCCCAGTCATAATCACCGATGCGGTCCACGTCTCTGACCGCTCCTACGACGCTGAAATGAATGGTGGAGGAGTTGTTCCCCAGAAAACAACCCCTCATGATGGTCAGGAACAGGCGTCGTAGCAGAATGTCCCTGGTGCCCTGATCTGCTGGAATAGGCAGCGCATAGAGACCCCGACTTCTTGCATCGACAGCCAAAGCACCAGATCGGATACTGCGGGCCTTAAAGACCCGGTCCTCAGCAGCGAAGCCCAGCAAAGCTCGAACCTCCACAGGAGTGATATCAAGATCCAAGGGGACGCGGGACCCGGTAAACTCAATGCCGGTAATGTACCTCCAGTCCCATGGGGTCAACACGACCTCGCAGTCGAGGAGATGAAGAGACTGCATCTGGTGGAACCATCGCTCGGATAAAGCCCTCATGTAACCCCAGGGGCAACTGGCGGGGGATGAATAGTGAAGAAATGTCGAAAGCCCCAAGAGTTCCCACCATCGCCCGATAATCACTGTGCAGGGCCGCGTAAAGGGAGTAGATGTTGAACCAGTTACCCCTCGGCTGGGGTAAACTCAGGCACCTGTGAAAATCACCAATGGGTCAATCCAGATAAAACCGGAAATTGAGAAATCAAGAACAAATGAAAAGCCGAATCGAGGATACCTCATTAGCCACAAGAGATGCCGAGGGATGACGACTGAGATCCCGACCCAATAGATCGGGTATCTGGACAGAAGCGCCAGATAGGGTGCGATGAGTGGGGGGAGCTGATGTGCTGGAAGACGGCTCCTCCACCGCAACCTCCGGAGGAGCAACCTCCTCAACGTCCGGGTGATCAGGACGGATGACAGACTCCGCCAAGCGACGAGCCTGACGGGTACGAGGGGGAATAGGGGCAGGTGCAGCCCTACGACGGCGAACACCCCGAAGTCCGAGAGGCGGAGGAGCTACTGGGCGTATCACGATCCATAGCTGGAATAGAAACGGTGCGAGAAAGAAGGTAAGTTCCCTTTTAAAATTATGTAATGAACATTCTAAATTTCTAGCCTCGTCATATGATTAATGCAACATGATGCATGGTTATGGTAAAAAAAAAAAAAAAAAAAAAAAAAGAGAAAAAAAAAAAAAAAAAAAAAAAAAAAAATCGGCAGAGTTCCGTTTGTAAAATGGACATCCCAGGCATAAGCCAAACGTGTTTTCCATCAATCAAAGCCTCAAACAGATTTAAATTGCATTCATATGTGTAATTACATCATGTAATGCATGTTTCTCTTGCAGAAAAGGAATAACAATATGTGGGACCGCCTCATGAACATAAAATAGGACTCACACAGTTGATACATAGCATGTATATATGATGGTACATTGCATGAACATTGTGAAGCATACATTTTATCTCTAAACATGCAAATAGTCCAATGTATAGCAAAACATTGACGGAAATCGAAAAGTGACCGGTCAAAGTATTACCTGTGCGCGCGGTTAGATCAATCCTACCGGAGCAGTTTTTGCAGTAAAGTTCAAAAAATTCGACAAAGGGGCCTAGCGAACCAGAAAAATCGAGAGAATCTCTTTGAATTGCAAGTTGAAAGTGACAGATCTGGAGGCGGGAGGCTGCTTATGATCCCGATCTTGGCCGCAGATGTATCTGCGGCTGGCCGCAGATCCATCTGCGGCTGGCCCTGGTGGGCCCCCCTTGCTCCCTTGAGGCCATTTGACGTGTTGAAGTGAAACGGTTATGCGATGGGTGACCGGCGACGATACCCGGCCCCGACATGACGATCGACCGGCGACGATAACCGGCGATCACGAGATGGATGTCCGGCGACGATAACCGGCTCCGACAAGATAACCAACCGGCGACGATAACCGGGGGTTACGAGATGGGCGACCGGCGACGATACCCGGCCCCGACATGACGATCGACCGGCGACGATAACCGGCGATCACGAGATGGATGTCCGGCGACGATAACCGGCTCCGACAGATAACCAACCGGCGACGATAACCGGCGATCACGAGATGGATGTCCGGCGACGATAACCGGCTCCGACAAGATAACCAACCGGCGACGATAACCGGGGGTTACGCGATGGGTGACCGGCGACGATACCCGGCCCCGACATGACGATCGACCGGCGAAGATAACCGGCGATCACGAGATGGATGTCCGGCGACGATAACCGGCTCCGACAAGATAACCGACCGGCGACGATAACCGGGGGTTACGAGATGGGTGACCGGCGACGATACCCGGCCCCGACATGACGATTGACCGGCGACGATAACCGGCGATCATGAGGTGGATGTCCGGCGACGATAACCGGCTCCGACAAGATAACCAACCAGCGACGATAACCGGGGGTTACGCGATGGGTGACCGGCGACGATACCCGGCCCCGAAAGACGATCGACCGGCGACGATAACCGGCGATCACGAGATGGATGTCCGGCGACGATAACCGGCTCCGACAAGATAACCAACCGACGACGATAACCGGGGGTTACGCGATGGGTGACCGGCGACGATACCCGGCCCCGAGAGACGATCGACCAGCGACGATAACCGGCGATCACGGGCTGGATGTCCGGAGACGATAACCGGCTCCGACAAGTTAACCAACCGACCACGATAACCGGGGGTTACGAGTATGGGCGACCCGGCGACGATACCCGGCCCCGACATGACGGATCGACCGGCGACGATAACCCGGCGATCATGAGATGGATGTCCGGCGACGATAACCGGCTCCGACAGATAACCAACCGGCGACGATAACCGGGGGTTACGAGATGGGCGACCGGCGACGATACCCGGCCCCGACATGACGATCGACCGGCGACGATAACCGGGCAATCACGAGATGGATGACCGGCGACGATAACCGGCTCCGACAAGATAACCAACCGGCGACGATAACCGGGGGTTACGCGATGGGTGGACCGGCGACGATACCCGGACCCCGACGGAGACCGATCGACCGGCGACGATAAACCGGCGATCATGAGATGGATGTCCGGCGACGATAACCGGCTCCGACAAGATAACCAACCGGCGACGATAACCGGGGGTTTACGCGATGGGTGACCGGCGACGATACCCGGCCCCGACGAGACGGTTCGACCGGCGACGATAACCGGCGATCATGAGATGGATGTCCGGCGACGATAACCGGCTCCGACAAGATAACCAACCGGCGACGATAACCGGTGGTTACGCGATGGGCGACCGGCGACGATACCCGGCCCCGAACGAGACGATAGATTGAAAGAGTGAACCCAAAGGCTAACAAACACAGTCAAGGGGTTGATACATCGACACTATTACGAATGTCTTGCATGCATTACATCTTGTGTTGCATCATAAATCATATATGTTGCATCATGTATGTACTGTCGTTCTTACGCACTGTCATTCATGACATGTCGAGTGTCTATTCTTTATCCTGTTCAGTTCATTTATCATTTCATAAACATGATAAAGAGGGGCAGCTGTAGACACCCAAATTTTGCGTTTCCTTCTACTAACCATGACAGGAGGGCGAAATCGTCCAATTGAACCGGCTTGCGCGGGAGCAGAGGAGGAGCGGGCACAAGGGCAAGCGCCCGGCACCGCCGCAATGTTTTGGGGCAACCTAAGTTTACGTGACAATAAAGCCGTCCGAGGCAGGCATTTCCGAATGCGGTGGCACGTCTCCCGGAAATTCCCGGACTGCAGAATACGAGGCCTGTCAGCGGGGAAAAACCGACGTTGCGGCACGAAAATCGAGGCGTGGCACGAAAATCGAGAAAGTCAAGCCCGCCAGCCGCGGATAGATCTGCGGCCCAAGTGGGTGCGCCAGCACGGAAACCAGGAAATCAGCACTACCCAGCTGAGTGCGATGGGAGGCGCGCCAGCTGGCCAGCCGCAGATCCATCTGCGGCCAGCCGCAGATAGATCTGCGGCTGGCTCTGGCCAGCCTATTTAGCCAGCTTTCAGGCAGCATACAGAGGAGGTTCAGCAATTTTTAGAATTGGGAAGAAGAAGAAAATTCCAGCAGCAAAAGAGCACGGAAAATTGAGAGGAAAAAGAGAGAAATTTTGCAATCAAATAGGAAGAAAAGAGAGAAAAAAGGAGAGAATTCAATTCCTTTTTGATTTTGATTGTATCAATACACTCCTTATTTTATTCAAAATACATCAAGTTCACATCCATTTGGATATCAAATTGCAAGGTGAAATCCTCTTTTGTGATATCAATTTCTATCATATCATTTGATCAAATTAGATGCAATTTTTCATGTAATTTATTGATTGAACAATGAATTAGGGATTATTGAGTGAAGTTTCCATCGGAATAAAACTCTTCCTAATAACCCGATAGATATTCGTTCATTAATTTCTTTGTTTGTTTTAAAGGTGTTATATTTGGTATCAATTCCTTTAAATCGTTATTTTAGGATGTCTTGGTATTGTTAGATTATCCGGGTTTGGTTTATTTTCTTGTAATATCCGATTGTTTTGTGTGTGGATACTTGGTTGTGAGCCTAGGAAAGCGACCCCGGGGTCCCAATCCGATGATGGACATATCTTGATTGTAAGAAGTAGAAATGACGTAGTTTTTCATTGTAAATATGTAATCGTTGGGCCTTAAAAACGACGCTAAGGCGAGAATCGTGCTTAAGGCCCCGAAATAGTGAAATTTGTGATTGTTGGCGTTCGGGGACATTTTGATGGCTTACATGCCCATGAATAGCCCCGACGCGTGTTTATTGCTTGATTTGATTTATGACACGAAATTGGTTTCAAAGCTAAATGATAAGATTTTTCATAAAATCAATCAAAAGTAGGATATTAGAATCACGAGGGTTAAAATTTGAGAAATGTTAATGAATGTCGATTCCTATCTAACGAGAAAGCTAAAGAAGGATTGTTTTCCAAAACATCACACAAAATGATTTTTATAAATAAAATGACGTTTTTATTAAACCGTTGTATATAGGGTTAAAGAGATTCTAGAAATTGCCCATCATTTTATGAAAGCAACGTATAGATCTCGATTCCTATTTAGACGAAGGTTTAAAACTCTTGTTTGGCCAAAACGACACTTAATTGAAAAATCTCATAGTTTTGGACAATTAAAACCAAACCTTTCTCATAAAGAAATAAAGCTTTCTCGTGTATACCGAAAAGATATTCCGAAGCGTTCTCAAATTAAAAACACGATTTTCCCTAAAATCCAATGATTCTTTCATACAAACTCACCACAACATTCATTTAGGCACACACACACACACACGCACGCATATACGTTTTATGAATTAAAAGGATAGGAAAAGCATCAAGATTGCGGTAACCGTGTTTCACGGAAGTCGAGGGGTGCCTAACACCTTCCCCTCACTTAAGCAAGCCCCCGAACTCTATGAATTCTCGATTCGCAGACCAATTAATTCGGAGTCACACATGAGCCAGCGATTCATAAAAAAAACGGAAAACTCGGATGAGTTGGTACATCCATTTCAAATATACCAACTGGCGACTCTGGTTTAAATGGCTCATCATAAAAAACGATCTTTCAAAACCCCGTCGACATCAATGCCGACCTTTTCCAAAAAATCATCTAAAACCAAAAGGCTAAAATTGGAAAAAGACTAAAATGGACACGCGAGAAGAAAACCCGGCGTCGACATTAAGGACATACAGGGGTCTTGTCCAACTTATCGTGTAAAAGGTTATCAAAGGATAAGTTTGGGGACAAAATCTGACAAGTGCAGATTTGTGGGATAATCCTAAAAGAAAGTTTAGGGTATTTATTACTATAAATTTCCTTACACGCTGCCTTTCTTAGATCAAAGGTGTTGTTTATCATTTGAAGAAGCTAGTGGGGGAGATGGTAATAAGATCTTGAAGGAGTTCCAAGAACCACAAAGCACACTTTAAGCTCGAAACCGAGGAACCTGTAGGAGATCACGACCCTATTGTATCCACAACTGAATCGTAAATCTGGAAGGAGGAAGGTACCGAAGATACTCCTGCGGAGTGGATGGTATGGATTCATCATAGAGGAATGATGAATGAGGTACGCTCATCATAGAGGATGATGTATCCAGTTATATAACAGATAAGGGCTAAATGAGTATAAGATACTCAGTGAACATGGTAGATGGCCGATGAAATCCGAAATGCGACTCCATGTACTGCAAAACCTACAGTATAGACTCTGGTTACTCCACATAAGGGCTTTAGTGCTTAAGAGTGTGAATATGGGTCTCTTTAAGAGAAAGACTGGGCGGCACAATGGCAAGGTGTAGAGACCCTAATGAAGACCAGACATGTTTTAAAAGGTCTTTTCAAGTCCAAGGAGTTGACGTGGTGATAAAACCTTATTACCCTAGGGCTGGTTAATGCTCATAGTCCATTTTGGATTTTAACTTGCGATTGTTTTTTTACAGCTTATTACGAAATCCTGGCTAAAATGGATGTGCGATGACGTTCCTTACCTCAGTGAAGACTTGAGGATAATGCTATGTATGGATAACATCCAGAGGAATTTGGTTTCATAAGGTCGTGAAGCAAATCCGTGTTTTGTTTTAAAAGCTACAATGATCCATTGATGGGAAATTTGAAAGCATAGCTTCTCAAAGATGGAACATTCATTTTCGATGAGACAAATCAAAAGAGTTTGATTATTATCAAAATGGGATTATGAAGACCTACGTGTGTACAACAAGGTAGTCGTCCTATGGGGGAGCAACTGTGACATTCCTAGGTATTTATATGTTGATTATACTACCTGATAAGGGAATAACACCACCATATGCTGACAATCAGTAAAAGATCCAAAATTGTCTAAACCATTCTCTCCATGAATGGACTTGGGAGGAGCATATCCCTATATATTGGGGCATATAAGTCTTATATACGCATAGTACCTTTTTAAATAAGGTATGTTCTCGGCTTGAACACCATAGCGCCCAGAACGTATATCTCATTTGATTGCTAAAGGCGTTTAGCAATGGCAAACCTCCAAGAGAGGTGCATCTATGGATGATGAGCCATGGGAGAGTTATCTCTCATAAAATTGTCCCAAATTATAAGGAGATGATTGCAATGATTTCATTATCATGTATCGCAGATGGTCTATATACTAACGGGCATGATGTGTCGTTGATCAGCTCATATTCTGGAGGAAGATCACTGTAAAGAACAGTGGGTAAACATCTCGTTAAGTACTCTAACCGGTATTTAAAGATGTGATCCATAAGATTCATGGTAGGTTTCTGAATTAAAACTAGAGGGCTTAAACAGACTCAAGTCTTTTACAGATCTGACCAAGACGGATAAACCAAATCCACTTTAAGGTAAAATCCGGTTACCTTAAAAAGGTGGGTGCAGGTGATATTGCGAAAAGGTTCAAAACAGCAATAGAAGTTGTTGGGTTTAGTGACAAAGACAAAGTATATAGCTTGTTAAATGCAATGCATCGTCAAGTTGATTGTTTTGGATGAAAAGTTCATTCACCAGGAACTGAGGAAATAGTTTCCTAAAACAAGGACTCATCTTGGAGTTCAAACATGTGTTCTGCAGCCACCTTTCATTTGATTTGATGGAATCATTGAAAGAGGATAAGTTTCACTATTTAGAGATAGTGGACTCTCAAGAAAACAACATTGCAGTATCACATCTACTGCAAGCCTTTATATCCATAACAGCAGGCCCAATGATCCGTCACTTCTAGAGAAGAAGGGGTCATTAGATACCATGAACGATTGGCTTTTCACGTGCCAAGTGGGAGGATTGACAAGTAGTATGCACACAAGCCAATCATCATATTGATAATGAGTGTAGCAGCAATATTACTTTGATAATCTATATTCGTTTGTAAAAAGGCATTTTACATTACATCACACATCAGTTGCTGCTTATTATATAAATTGTGATATAACACCATAGTTTTGAGCAATGCTTTTAGAATCATGCCTTGGTGATCATGCTAATGAGATCTAAATTCTAGATAGCTCTCAAACTAAAAATTGTTCCTAATTCGATGGATTACTAAAAAGTGGGATTAGTGAATCCTGGATAGATTGAGTAGCATACGCCTTCGCTCTGCTCTTATGAAGAAGGATCGACTTGATCTCCATAATCATTTGTGTGGAGACACTACAAGCAAGTATGTATGGTGCTTATTACGAGCAATAAAGATTCACTGAACGTGGGCTCGCTAAGGAATACCTAATGGAGTTTTTTACTAAGACGCCATTTCAATAGGAATTCCTCAAGTGATTGATGAGTCTAGGGTACAAGTGATCCTTGGACTTGGAGATCATCTATAGTAATCATTGTGTAATGATGAGCTCGCCTATCACTTTGACACTGTCCCTTAAGACCCTCTTAGGCGGATATATCAAAGGGTCGCAATGGATCTGCGGTATAATAAAGTTATACCCATGGCAGATAGGTGAATGATCAACAAAGAATCTACCACTTCTAGTATAAAGGAGTGAATGTTTCCTATGTGATTCGATATAAGGCATAAATGACGGACTCAGAAGTCTGCACCGTTGGCCCAAAGCAGAATGGAAAAATTAAGAAAGGAGTTTCTAATTTGCAACTTTATCAGATTAGTGTTGTGCCATTCTCCAGAATCGAAATACATTTATAAATTAAATAAAATAAGAGCTTCTGACAGTAATTCCATGTCTTATATTTAATTGGGAACATTGTATGGCTAGCAAGGACATTAAATATGCTCTCCCCCCTGGTGTGCTAAACTTATTCACTGAAAGGTTCTTTTTTGTGATTAATGTTTGAAATCTTACTATTATCTAGAAAGTCGGTTGATCGCTAAAGGAGGCTTTACCCACACTTATTGTAGAATAAATATTATTTTATTTAAATGAAATTAAATAGGTTTTAATTTATTTATTTTACAATAAGATTGAGAATTGTTCTAATATGATTTTATTCACAACCGTGGTTGAATATGGGAGAACCTCAAAGAGGTCACACCGGCAAAAAGAAAATAGTATTTACCTTTAAGAAGGGTATAAATGCACAAAAAAAAAAAAATAACAGGTGTAGAAAAAAAAAAACACCAGCTAAAAAAACTGGAATAATCGGTTAATAATAAGTTAAAGTGCTATTTAATTATTAAATACTATAGAGATAGAATAAATTTATAATAGCCCCCTTAATATTTATTATTTTAATATATTTGGAAATATTAAATATAAAATTAATAAGAGGCAGTCTTATTATTATTATTACTGGATTACTATTATTTTTATAATTCCTAATAGGGTATTACGAGAATAATTAATTAACTAGATAGTACTCCTCTCATGAATTCCTAATTGGACTTAGGATGGTTCAAATTAATTAAAGGAGTTTAATTGTAAAAATAAAAACACCTTTAATCCTAAAGAGTGTTAGGAGGGGTTCCCTATATCTAGTAAATAAGAGCGCGTCCTTTATGTATGATGTTGGGGGTTAGACAGTCATTGACAATTCAGATTGGTTTAGACAATTTACATACTCTTCCCATGAAGGAATTGGTTGAGAGATGAGAGGAGTACTTGCAATTTCTATAGGAGATAGAAACTAGGATTTTGCCAACACCCCATCTTCTTGAGATAACGTATTATTTCCATTGGATGGGATCACCTCGTAGCAGGACCAAACACTTGGGTGGGCTAACGTTGGATACTGTAAGGAAGGAAATTTAATCGCGTGGAAAATCATAAGGACTAGACTGCGAAGGGAATTGGGAGAGGTGAACTTGGCAACCCGAGGTAAGCACGTGTTCTATGAGCGGTATAATTTCTTAATCCTCTATCTCTTTCCGGTTTAAGTTGATAATTGGAGCACATGGATGATTTCATGGTGATGGTTTTGTATAAAAATTTTTAAAAATCCAGATTTTTGATTTTATCGCGCTTTCCGCCACTCATTTATGTTAATTGGATTACATGTTCGCGCGTACTTGTAGAAACCTCAAACAATAATCGTCTGATCCTATACACTATCAAGAGGGGACTAATTTCAGGAGATGATTTATAGGACATCGCGTGAGCGTCAGCCAAATACTAATTAATCCTCCCCTTCCATTTACCAACTGTTTCAACTCGGAAAGTCATTAAGAACTAGATTCTCTAATAGTGGTTGCATGCAGTAATTAGGCTAGTATATCTAGTCACCAGACCTGACTTATCATAGATACTTCGTATTAATTGCAAGAGTAAGATTAGAAATAAGACACATGGCTGCATCTTTAATCCAATTAAAAACCCAGACAACAATCTATACTCTTCACAATGGTTTAGTCATAACTATTGGTTCTTAAGCCTATAATTCCGTTCGTCAGCAGATTCATATAGGGTTCTCCACGGTAAATTTACCGGGCCAAAGCCAATTTAAATCTAGAAGCCAAAAAGCGCTTATGACAATCAATTCACAAATGCACTGAACTAAAATCAATAGAGAGAAGGAATTCAAGTCCAAATTAAGTGTTTGGGTTTCCATTGGCCAATCTTAGAATAGAAAGGTTAGTTCATGATAGCTTACAATAAACCATCATTTTCAGATTGATTACATTGTACAAATTCGGAATTTACAAAGGAGAGATGGGATAATCTAGAAATCGAAACCACTGTTTGAAAGCTTATTCAAGATGCTTGCGTGTCAATTCCTTTGGTTGTCTGTGAGATGAGTTTCTAGCTCCTACCACCTTGGCCTTCCGACAATTTCTTCTTGACTGAGTTCCTTGGCTTTTGGCTATGAATTGTCAAGCTACTGATTTTGCTAGTCTTGAGCACACCTGTTGGGTTTGATGTTATTTTGTAGCCATCCCTCTCTCTAGATATCTGATATGTAGCTTAGAAGAGATTATATATAGGCCTTCCATCAAGAAACCCTAGCAAAAACTCGGAGCAAAATGGGAGCTCAGAATCGCACTGGGTGGATGGCTTGTGTCAGATCGCTACTCAGCACGGCGGCGTGCGGCCCTCGCGAACGGGCGCCTGGTGCAGTATGCGCCAGCGCACCGGGGCCTCTGCCTGCTGCACGCTGGCTGTTCGATGGTGTTTAGAAGTAGTGCCGCCCGTGCGTGCGCCCAGCACGCCCAATGGCGTGAGCGGCCCGCACCCATGCGCTCTGCATGCGCTGCTCCGACCATGCACGAGCCCATGCGTACCGAGTGCCCTGCCTCCGTGGCGCCTGCCAGCACGCTCTAGGCGTGGCGCGCCGGGCACGACCCGCACGCCTGCAATGGCCGCCCAAGCAGCGTGGCACGGCCCCTGGACGATACCAACGTGGCCGCAACCAGAACGCCCACTGAACCATACGACTGGCGCCCCAGCCGCCTGTTCGCAGATGCCAACGCCGAGTCCGCCCGCGCTGCTGCGCCGCACGCCTGGCAGCGTCGCTGCTTGCTCCGCCACGCACAGCGGTCCGGCGGCCGCCGCACGCCGTGGTCCGCGGCCCGTAGCGCCTGTCGAGTGCCAAACGCCGAATGTCCGCCCCGCGCTGACTGCCCATCAAGACGCCAGCGCCCAATGCCAACGCCCGCCACGCCCCGCGCCTGCATGGCCGCCCCAACATTCTGAGGCCCCCACCTGCGCCCAACGTGCCGACACACGCCGCCGCCCAGCGCCTTGCCGGGTGCCAACGGCGAACGTTCCGCTGCTGCAGCACCGCACGCCAGGCCCGCGCGCTACCGACCACGCCTGGAAGCGCCCAAGCCGCACCGCCTTACGCCCAAAAGACGCCCAGCGACCTGTCGAGTGCCAACAGCCTGGAGGTCCGGCCCTGAGCTGCAGCCGGGCCGCACGCCTAGCGCGGCGCGCCTCGGGGCGCCCCGCACACCGCGCCCTAGTTGGCCTGTCGTAAGTGCCAACGCCAAGTCCTGCCCGCAAGCGCGCCCATCAAACGCCAGCGGCCCAATGCCCAGAACGCCCGCACGGACACGCCGCTCCTGGACGCCGTTGCACGCAAACCACGTCGTGCCTACCGACCCGAACAGTTTACCACCACTGTCATCAAAATCCAATGTCAAGCATCGCCAAACACAACTTCTTCAAACTGTATTATCATTGCGGGCAAAAAAAAAAAAATCGGATATCAAGGCATGAAGCATGCCCTCGGTGGCTTGGCCGGATCGCCGACAGCCGGTGCCAACGCCTCTCGGACGCCCACGAGCTGCACGCCCAACCTTAGCCAAATTGTTATCAAAATTAAGAAAATCCGAGCGAGTACCGCCAAGCACAAATTATCCATCATATTACCATTTCTGGGCACAGACGTCTAGGCTTTTTAACGGACATTGAGTCAATGACAAAATCAACGCTTGCTCGAGCGGGGGTGCTGTTATTTCGAATTCCTACAAACATAAGTAAAAAATGCCATACAAAAGGCAACATTAAAACCATGTAAAACTATAACTAAAAACTAATTTATGTTGAGAAATAAGATAAAGAATACATAAAAACCAGTGTAAAAATCCCAAAAAACCTAACAAATTATCAAGGATCAAAGGTTACCTAAAGTTGTGTATAATAACACACCCTCATCAAAGAGTTTGACCCTGATAGAAACCAATTAGGAGATCAACCCGTGTCTGACCCCGAGGAAGAACCCATGGAAGGGAAGAGCCCTGAGACAGACCCTGACGAGACTCCCTATCTCGAGGATCGCATATTGGCGAGGAATAACGAAGAGCGGATCTTAGAGTATAGAGACTGAGAGCCCAGGGGAAGATCGGAGAGGCGGAGCGGAGATCCATGAAGCTGAGGGAAGGGAAGTTCGACAGAGGAAACCTTAGGATGCATGGAGATTGGAGGTTGAAGCTATGCACAACGCAAGGAAGCCTGGTATTCAGATGGGGAGCCCTTTTCCACCGTTCGGTTAAGCTAGGAGCGTAGAATTGGTGGTAAAGCTGTGATTGGAGTACCGAGCAGAGGGAGTGTGTTCTTCGAGAAGACAGAGGAAGGAAGCTCCTTTCGCATACAGGCAAGAGATGGAAGTTGATGAAATAGGATCCACTTTCAGGAGGAAGTGGGTAGAGAAGCCATCGATAGAGCTAATGACCTAGAGAGATGAGGGTGGAGGATTGTAAGAAAATAGGAAGACAAATAAGGATGGGTGTTAATGCTTTTCGCACAAGCTATGGAGAGTGTAAGTGGATGGTGTTGATGTGTATCACAAACCCAGCAGAGCTAGGGGGCAGACACGGATTAACACTGTGAGTCGGGATTTTTGGTGGCAGCATCATCACGCAGCTGGGTATTACACAGAGCGCAGTGGAAGCGCGGAATGATGGGTTGAGACTTAGTAATCCAGTAGTCTAAGGTAGTAGCAGTAATGTTTTAGATGTGCGTTGTTATGTAAAACTCCAATCTATGGTGTAAGATACGACAGTAGTTTTGGGTGAACCCTTTTGATGTTAAGGGGCAATATGTTGATGGGATTTTACCCCACCTTTTGTAATATGTAGGGGATAAAGAGGTAACATTTATAGCAGTATGCAAAGAAACATCATCATGATGTAAACAACTTAGAGCATATGAATATAAATGTTGTCTTTTTGTTTTTCCATCACTGTGGTTATTATTCTGCATTAGGGAAATACCTGAGTTATATGCTTAGATAGATAAGAGAAAAATTTTGGTAATGCAGAAAATGCCACCCCAGACGTAGAATCGCCGAAGTTGAGATGGAGTCAGTCAATAACGAAAGGAATCAAGCCGGGACCCCATTCAACGATATAGTAGACCCTTGCTAGGAGAAGCCCTGCGGGGAAGGGAACAACGAACCGAGTACACCCCCAACCCTCCTAGCTGCACCAGTAACAAACTTCAAAGATTTTAAGAGGTGTAGGACCGGCCCGAGTTTAGGGGAACTACCCGATCCTCATCGAAGCACAAACCTGGATCAAGGGAAATGGAAAAGGAAGGCGTTTGCTATTGGCTCGAGTAGTGGGCGAAGATTCAGAAGACAGATGAATTCGCCACGTATATGATGAAGGGTGAAGCGAAATTAACTGGTGGGAAGCCAATCAACAGAGAGCAGGGTGAAGGAGTGATAGCCTTGGATAGGTTTACCCACTTCTGTTCTTCGGAAATTACTTTCTCCGAAGAGCGATATTGAAGAATAAGATGGAGAATTAAAATTCTTGGAACTGATAGCAAGAGTGATATGACAGTAGCTCAGTATGCGGCAAGATTCAACGAGGCTCGCACGATTCGCTACACACTATGTCGACACCGAAGAAAGGAAGGCTAGAAGCTTTGAGTTTAGGGCTGGAAACTTTGGTTGTTCAACAAGGTGTCAGTTTCTTCAAATTGATTTCGTCTCAGCCAACACTGTTGGAAAAGGCGATCATTGCTGAAGGAGGTTAAGTGACGGCAATTATAAGTCAGATACAACAAGGAGAAAAAAGAATAAAAATTTAGTAGGAGAAAGTCGTGGGGGATAGTAGCCAGTGGAGGAAGCAATTTAGGAAAAAAGTGAAGTGGGACAACAACAACAACAACAACCGAAAGCAATCAATCGGGAAGTTATCAGGGAGGATTTAAGAACAAGGGCTGAGGTATGCCCTAAATGTGGAAAGAACCATCGTTGAGGGGAATGCCTGGAAAGGGGCGTTGAGTGTCTGTTTTCACCTACAGGCCAAGAAGGGCACATTGCACCCCATTGTCCAAAGCCGAAATGAAAAACCGAGGAAGTTTCTGGTTGCGGCACCGACTGACACACCATATCAAGGATTTGCCCAGAAGAAAAATGAAACCACCGGGGGAAACGGCAATCAAGGGGGAAGCAAGCCTGATGATAGGTGGAAACCCACCACACATCCCAATTGCTCGAAACGGCCCGAACTTTTAACATCGGACCGTCCCAAGACGCAGTTGCTGCAAAAGGACGTGGGTGGTCAGGTATTTCTGTACCAATCAATAATATAAATTGCGTATGTATTATTTGATTCGTGGGTTGCGACCTGTTCTTTTGTAATTCTGAAGAATTTAGTTACACGTTTGAAACTTGAATACCCTAAAACGTTTAGAGAATCCATCTTGAGCATCAGAGATTGCAAATAAGGAAGTATTTTTTCCCGTTTATAGAGTATCATTTACACGGAATTGTTCTGCAAGCATTAGAGGTCACGAACTAAGTGGTAGATTTAATTCACGATAAGTATTGGGAGAGTTTTGACGTAATATTAGGAATGGATTGTTATCCAACCTACGCGCGCGATGATCCGAATTGTCGAAAGAAAAGTTGTGAACCTTCAGACTTCAAATCGGTCCTAGCAGGTGGTGTGTTTATGGGTAGCTCATCGCTTAAGCAATCCCGTTGTCTTACGATGATGCATGGGGCCCAAGAAATTGTTAAAAGAAAGGATTTATTGTGTGGGTTATTTAGCCTATATTGCGGATACTCAAAAGAAGGGCAGTAGAAGCAAAAGATATATCGGTAGGAAGGGATTACCAAGACGTGTTTTCCCAGATGAGCTGCCTGGCCCTTCCGTCCAGACAGAGAAATCGGAATTCTGGTAGAACGACGCTTAGCACCAGGAACTGCACCAATCTCGAAAAAGCCCCGTTATCCGTATATGGCACACATGATGTTTGGAAATGAAGGAATTTGATGAAACAATTGCAGGGGAATTATTAGATAGGGGTTATATTCGGGTCCCGAGTGTTGTCCTCCTAGGGGTAGCACCAGTGATCTTCGTCTAAAAAGAAAGATGGATCCAATGAGGCTTTGTATCGACTGTATCCGAGAGTTGAACAAAAGTAACGATCAAGAATAGATACCCATTACACGAGGATAGTATGGGATCTTTTCGATTCAATTGAAGGGAGCATAAGTGGTTCTCTTAGATAGATCTACGGAACGGGTTATCATCTAGTAAAGGTTACGAGTGGAAGAACATTCCGAAGACGGCGTTTCGGACACGATATGGACACTACGAATTTTTAGTAATGTCGTTTCGGTTGTTGACCAACGCCCCAGCAGCACAATTCATGGACTTGATGAAACCGAGTTTTCAAGTCATTATTGGATAAGTTTGTGGTAGTTTTTTAGTTTTATCCGATGACATTCTAGATCTTATCAAAGACCAAAGAAGAACACAGCCGAACATTTGAGGATGGTTGTTGGATGCACTAAGGAAGGAGATGATGTACGCAATAATTTTCCAAGTGTGAGGTTTGGATGGAGGAAGGTCCAATTCTTGGGACACGTGAATGATAGACAAGAATTGGGATTTTCAGTTGACAGCTGCGAAGGTGGAGGCTGTTAGTGGTTGGGAACAACCAAGGACGCCGACGGAAGTAAGAAGTTTTCTTAGGGTTAGCTGCGGTACTATCGACGATTTATCCAAGATTATTTCTAAGATTAGCAACCCCATTGACCAATATAACGAGAGAAAGACAGTGAAAGTTCGTATGGTACGGATAAATGCGAAGAAATTGTTCAAGAATTGAAGAAGAGGTTAAGCGATGCACCTGTTATTATCCTTACCAGATGATACGGTGGAAGGATTTTGTGGTGTATAGCGATGTGTCGCATAAAGGGACTCGGTTGTGTGCTTATGCAAACACGGCAAAGTCCATTTGCTTACGCGTCCACGGCAATTGAATGATTACGAGATATGATAACCTACCCATGACTTGGAGCTTAGCGGCAGTAGTTTTTGCATTAAAAATTTGGAGGCACTATCTTTGTTGTTACGTAGAAAAATGTGTGATATATACAGACCACTAAATGTATGGAAGTATATTTTCACACAGAAGGAGCTAAATATGAGACAAAGGAGGTGGTTGGAATTAATCATGGGAGTACGACTGTGAAATTCTTTATCACCCAGGAAAAGCCAAACGTTGTAGCTGACGCGTCGCGAGAAGAGAAAGGAAGGTGAGTAAAATGTTCACATTGACAACTCAGGAGGATGTTAATAAGAGACATGGGAAAAATGGGAAATAGAAGTTGGGAAACCTCGAGGGCCCAGTGAAAGGTTTGGTTGTAATGGAAGCTCGTCCAACATTATTGGATCGAATCAAAGAAGCACAAGAAACGGTATGAGGAGAGGTGGCGAGGAAAATAAAGAAGCGGATAATAGGGATGTGAGGAAGATAAATTCCGAATGGATTAAGGATGGTATTTTAAGATTCGTGAATCGAGTTGTGGGTGCCAGTTATTTGCCTGAACTAAGGGAGGAAATTTTGCTCGCCGAGGCACATAGCACGATATTATTCTGTTCTTCCTGGTGGAACGAAGACTGTACCGGGATTTTACGACAACATTTTTGGTGGCCCCAAGATGAAGCGAGAGGTTGCAGAGTACGTCAGTAGATGTCTCACTTGCCAACGAGTCAAAGCAGAGCATCAGAGGCCGGAGTGGTCTACTTCAACCGCTGGAAATACCAGAATGGAAATGGGAGCCACATTACGATGGATTTTCTTGGTGGGGACTTCCAGTCACACATAAGGGTTTTGATGCCATTTGGGTTATCGTGGAGTCGGACTAACAATGACCGCTCACTTTTTTACGATCAAGATTCGTTTTAACCTGAATCAATTAGCAAACTTATTCGTAAAGCAAATAGTTTCGCGACATGGAAGTGCCTTTACGGTGTCAATAGTTTCCGGATCGAGACCCGCGTTTCACGGGGGACCGTTTTCAAATTTCTGGAAGAATCCATGCAAGAGAGAATGGGAACACAACTTTGAGGTTGAGTTTTACCGCGTATCACACCTCAGACAGACGGTCCAAAGTGATAAAGAACCATACAGGACCTACTAGAAGATATTGCTTCGAGGCTTGCGGAAATGGATTTTAAGGGAAACTGGGATGACCATTTACCCTTATTAGAATTCGCTTACAATAATAGTCACCACGCGAGTTATCGGTATGCAACCGTACGAAGCTCTCTACGGGAGGAAGAAGTGCAGAACACCGTTGTGTTGGGATGAAGTCGGAGAACGACGACTTTTTGGGGCCGGAAATGGTTCAAAAGACGGCCGATGCGGTGACCACAATAAGAGCCATGTATTAGTTGCCGCTCAGGATCGTCAGAAGAAATATGCTAGATTTGCATCGTCATTTAGGACCGAGACTTTGAAGTCCGGTAGGTTTCGTATTCTTAAAAGTATCTCCCTGGAAAGGAAAGATCAGATTTGGCAAGAAAGGAAAATTGAGTCCGAGGTTCATAGGACCGTTCGAAGTTTTGAAGCGATTTGTGGGAGAAAGTTGGCATAATATGGTAGCTTTATCGCCTGAGCTAGAAACACATCCACAAAGTCGTTTCACATCTCCGTTGTTACGTCCGTACAAACCCGACTATAAGCACCGTGATTTCCTATGAGCCGATTCAAGTAGGAGAAGAATCTGACTTATGAGGAAATTCCTGTCCAGATACTAGATAGGAGAAGGAGCAAACCTGTAGGAATAAAGTCATATCTTCTGTAAAGGTAGTTTGGCGAAACCACGACGCCGGAGGAGGCAACGTGGGAGTTGAGTTTAGAGAGTAAGATGAGGAGGGAGTATCCCCATTTGTTTGTGTAACCTGTGTATCAATTCCGAGGACGAAATTTCTGTATAAGGGGGGGAGGATATTTCTAATACCCGAGGATTTTGAATTAATATTAATATTGACTTTTCGTATTTGAGTTGAATGTTTTATTCGAATATGAGTATACGTGATCTACCATTTTGGTATTTAGTGGTGTATTAAAGTGACTTCTTGTTTATTTATTAAAGAAATGATTTATTAAGAAAAAAGAAATTATTAATATTAATTAATTATTGTGTGACTAATAATCTTCTATTAGATTTTTTAAGTGTTAATATGCCATGCTTACATTGAGATATAAACCGTGTGATGGAAAGGTGTATTATTTGTAATAAAGTTTCGATATTCATTTAATAATATAAAGGAGATGTGTGACATTTAAATTGCGTGAACATTCTATTTGAGATCATTGATGTGCAATATGGACTATTAAATGTGCATTTTGATTTAGAGGAGGTAATAATAATGAAAAGAAAAACTAATAATTGTTAGATAAATAATTATTTTAATACTAGAATGTTTATTGTAATAATATTTTATTATAGAAGCAATGGAATAATAATGTACATTAAATACTGGGTGTTAGTAATTTATTAGATTTTACTTTAAAAATTAATGTGCATGGATTATGTGATATGTGTAAATGTGACTTTATTTAATGCAATGTAAGTGGTAGCATTTAATTATTTAATACATCTTGACCTAAGTTACATTTTAAATCAAAGTGTGTTAATATGGCCTTGTTGGAATGTCTGAGTTCTTTGTCCCAAATTGAGAGTCACCTCCTTGCCCAATTGGAATTGACGTGAAGAACAAATAGGGCTACAAGCCTAAGGCTTTTCTTTCTTCTTCTTATAATCCAGCCATGCAATCTCAGATGATTAATGATGAAAGGGGGAGTGGTTGCTAAATAGTGCAATTCACCAACTTATCATTAACCAACTTGCTTCTATCTTTTCTTCCTTTGGTTCACGAATTTGGTTAATGGCTTTGGCATGGATAATATTTTCTCTATAAATTAGAAGCCCTTACTTCACAATGAATTGAGTTGTAAAATATGAGTTTTTAGGTCCATAGGGGGTGTTAGTCTGCTATTAGCTTCAAGAAAGGTAATAATATTGCTTTAGTATGTTTTAATTTCAAGTTTGGCAAATTCTTAGAAATGCCATGAAAATCTCTTGTTAATTAGTTGGTAGTTGATGCTATGTTGTTATGTGAGTCAACA